>OX297863.1:0-5000 GCA_946478455.1 Eupithecia vulgata | reverse complement strand
CGAATAATTTCCGGGTGGAGTCCCCAGCTGATCCTGGCTGCTCGTGATAGCTGTTTATAGATGTTCAGCGCCTTTTTGCAGGTGTTGGCAACGTGACTGTTGAACGTCAACTTGTCATCTATCACGAGCCCCAGGATCTTAATCTCCTTGGACATGCAGATGCCGGTCCCGCCCATGGTCAAGTGTGGGGTGTCATACTTTAGCTTATTTGTAAGCAGCATCGCACAAGTTTTATGTGGTGCGAATTTCAGCTTATTTCTGAGACCCCACCCTCGAACATACTCGAGAGCGGCATTTGCACGTCCCTGGATCTCCACCACAGAGTCGCCATCAAACACCAGGGCAACGTCGTCTGCGAACGCCTGGCAATAATCTCCTCGATGATGCAAACCTATTAGTAGGGGGTTGAGAAGGAGGTTCCAGAGAATAGGGCCGCCGATAGATCCCTGGATGCAGCCCTTCGTTGTTCTTCTGTGCACCTCTTCTCCTGCATACCTCACTTTCACTCCCCTGTCCTCCAGGTATGAGTCAATTACACGTCTGATGTTTATCGGGCATTTTGCCTCCGCCAATCGGATTCTTATGGCAGGCCACCAGGCGCTATCGAAGGCCCCCTCTATGTCTAGGGATACCAGCAGCACTATCTTCTTCTTTCTGATTTTATCCCTAATATGGCTTGTTAGAGCATAGAGGGCGTCTTCTGTGCTCCTCTGGGGCATAAACCCGAATTGACTTTGGCTAATGCTTGGTATTAGGTGCCACTTTAGTCTTGCGACAATCATCTTTTCCAGGACCTTTCCCATCACTGGCAACAGCCCGATTGGCCTATAGGCTTTAGCAGCTGTGTAGTCGTCCTTCGCTGGCTTTCTCAGTACTATCACAGCTGCTTCCTTCCAGATCTTCGGGAAAGAGCCTAATTCGAGACATTTGTTGGCCAGTGCTAGGAAAAGTCCGGGATTGGAGTCTATTGCTTGTTTACAGATGTCAGCTGTGAGTCCGTCCAGACCAGGGGCTTTCTTCGGGTTAAAGCTGTCGACGGCAGCTTTCAGCTCGATGATGGTAAACGGTGGATCATGGTGCTCATCATGCTCCGACACGTTTACTTTACTAGCTAGATCTCTTAGCCGTCGATGTTCCTCGTTGTCTTCGGCCTCCTTATCTTCTGGGTAGAAGACCTCTGCCAACATTTCTGCTGACTCCTTCGTGTTCAGACTTCTTCCGTTTAGCTTGAGAGGTAAGTCTTCCTGTCTTTTCTCTGTACATTTCAAAACCCTATAGATCCCTTCCCACATCCCTTCTCTATCTTGTTTCCCACAGAACCTTTTCCAGCTCTCAACTGCATCTTTTGTGGCCCTTTCTTCATACTTTTGCTTTGCTTTCAGGTACTCGTCGACGACCTTCTGCCTTCTCCTTGGTGCAGCACAACGGATTCTCCTCTTCATTGTGAGTACTCTTTTTTTCAGGTCTTCGAGTTCTTCCGACCACCACGGTAAGCTCAGTTTTTCTGTTTGATTTTTCTTTGGAAAAATTTTTATACAGATTTCCCTAATAATTTCTGTAAATGTAACTACTGTTTGTTCTAATTTTGTTTTGCATTTTAATTCTTTAATTGACTCTACTGTTAATTTATTAACTTTTGCTAACTCGGTCATTTTCTTACGAAACTGATCCCAGTTAGCTTTTTTTGTATTAAATATCCTGGTTGTTCTTTTAATGTTCATTCCCTTTGATTTTTGTAGGTTAATTTTAAAAAGTATGGCGTTATGGTCTGAACTCACCGTGACGTCTTCAACTCTCCAGTCCTCTACTACACCAAGCATCTCTACTGTGCAAGCTGTCACATCCACATTGCTCGTGTAGCGCATGCCTCCCCGGACAACTTCGAAGGTAGGCAGATCTCCCTCGTTGAGTACCTGAAGGCCCATTTCTTCTAGCGCTCCAGCCATCGCCTCTCCTCGGCTGTCCACCTCGTTGCTGCCCCACCAGGTACTTTTTGCGTTTGCGTCTCCACCAATCAGCACTTGCGGTGTGCCAAGGTTTCTTACGATAGCTCTGAGCTGCTCCAAGTATGGCTCTATCGGTGCTGGGTGGGGTTCAAAGTAGTACGAGATGATAACGATCTCCCAAGCCACAGTCCTAAGTTTTACTACCACTATGTTATTCGTCGTGTAGTCCGGGTACTGTATAACATCAAGATCATTGTCATAGACAGCAATTGCTGCCTTGACCGGACCCTCGACTTGGCTGTGGCTTTGGAAGATCCTTACCCCCCTGTACCCCTTCATCCGACGTATTGCACCGACATATGGCTCCTGGAGCAGCGCAAAGGCTATCTTACGTTTTTCGGCTTCCATCATCACCTCGTTCGTCGCCAAGTCCATCCTGCGCAGGTTAACCTGCGCTCCCAGGTACGACTTGTGCTGATTGGTTGCGCTTGGGGTGCCCTTAGCAATACGCTATAGAAGCTCTCGCTAGGGCCTCCCATTTGCGTCTGACGGGGCAATCTCTGTCAAAAGCATTGTGCTCTCTATTAGCTATCCCGGCCTTTGCACAGTTACAGCATGATGGTGGTATCGCTGTGAGGAGGTCCTCACATTGGTCCCTCTTGTGCGGGCCCCCGCAGTGGCTACATTTTTCCAGCGTCCCGGTGCAGAACCGCCTGCCGTGGCCGTAGCCTAGGCAGAGCGAGCACTGCACTAGAGGTGACTGGTCTGCAACTCTGACTCTCTGGAGGTCAATGTGCAGGTAGCCCGCTTCTATCATCTTCTTCCATACCTGTGGGGACACCCTCATCACCACATGCTGTGTGAGTGGGTTTCTAGCTTTCCTTCTATATGCAATCTCCAGCTTTTCACCTTGCTTTATAAGGTCCCTGTTCTGATTCCTGATGGCCGTCATGATGTCAACGTCTGTGTTGTACTTCATGACGTCCACCAAAACAACTAAGGGGTCTTTATTTTTTACGTCTTCCACTCTAAGGTCATGTGAGGCTTTGTTTAGCTTCTCTGTTATTAACTTCTTGTCTTTTTCCGTTTTACATCCTATTATGATCTTCCCTTTTGCCTTCCTGACTCTTTCAACGTTTAAGCCTCCTTCTTTTGCATTCACTGCTTTTCTAATCTTTTCCAACACCTGATCTCCTGTTTCCTGCCCATCTTGTGTTGTCACGGCTACGGAGTATAGCGCCGGTTTCATCAGGGGGTGACCCTTTGGTGGTTCCGCCGCCACACATGCGTAGCTTCGTGACTCAAGCTCATCCCTATACCGTACTAGTTCTTCTTGAAACCTTTCCATTTTCTCACTATTTTCCTCTAACTTCTTGGTGTTTTCCTCCAATTTCTTCAGAAGCTCATCCTCTTTCATTTCTCGCGCGGTTTCTTCTTTCCTGGCTTTTTCTTCCTGCTTGTCCTGTTTCTTCTCCGGCTTATTTTGTTCCGTTTCTTTTCCTTTTTGTAGACCACTTCCTTTTGCCCCTTTCTGTATAATTTTAATGTCATTATCCATCTCCTTTACCAGGGCAAACAGTTTGTCTGCGGATTCGAAAACCTTGTCGACCAGTTCCTTTTTCGTATTCCGAGACATTCTCAGGGTTGTCTTTAGGTGTCTGAGTATGTTTCTGCCCTCAGATAGTTTATCCCCTTTCCTCGGCGGACTCCCCGGTGCTTCTAGCGAGTGTCGTCGCACCAGCTCTGCAACGTTGCCTTCCAGTGGCAATGTTCTCGGTTTCAGCACCGAGGGGGCCGTCGGGGTGGAGGTGGGTATCGTCTTGGTAGGCGCGGCCAAGCTCTTTTGTAGGAGCACTGTCTTATTCAGGTTTGAGGGTCCCGGTCCTGTTTTCTGCTCGCACTGTTCTGCGGAGGTGGGGGTGTCAGGGGTGGTATGTGAGTCTCCCAGCAAATCCACCAACAACATGTTTGCTGGCGGATTTACTGAGGGGCCCTCCCCTTCGTGTGTGACCCCAATCGGAGAGCTCTCCAACTCAGCTGAAGGTAGCGGATCGTCTAAATGTGAAGCAGGGGGTGTTCTGGGGCACGGCATCTTACTCTAGCAAGTCAAAATGGTAAAAACAGAAACAAGCCCAACAAAGCAAATATTATGCACCGATACAATGAAATGATTCAAACAGTAGCCACTGATTATAGGTGATTCGGTGTATAAAGCCGAAACGTAAAGTGAATAATTTATAACGGTACTATAATTACAATATACTAATAACTTAACAATTAACTAATCTAATGTTTTATGTTACAGGTACAACACAATGGAAGATTGCAACGAGTCAGCGATAGAGTAAGTAAAGGTAAGTAAAGGTTTGTATAAGTTGTAAAAGTAAAGTAATCTTACAAGACAGTAGTTAATTATAAGTCGCTCTTAGTTATATCTTTCCTTATACTTGTTAACATAAATTTTTAGCGAGCTCTATATCGACTCTATGTAGAGTCGGTCAAATATGTTGTATCAATAAACCTTAAGGCTAATTTCTAATGGCTAGTACAAAATCCGCGTCCAATTTGGAACAACCGTCAAAAAGTTACAGGACTTCAAAATTTTTGGGGGGTGGGGGGAGAATTTTTTCAAACTTTACGAAAGGTAGAAGAGAGACAAGCAAGATTGTATTTTAGATAAATCTAAAATACAAATTTTTGTCAAAATTTGCCTAACTCTTCCCGTTCTCGAGATATTTAAGTTTTAAAGTTTGAAAATCTGTAGGGGGGAAAAGGTAAGGAAAGGGGGAAAGAAAACTTTACATATTGATTTGATAAATAATGAACTATACAATGTAAAATTAATTTGGGGAAAACGTGTTAATTTGATTATTATATGCACTCTGCCAAAGGGGGGTGATGGGGGGGGGGAGAAGTGAATATGAATTTTTATATAAAAAATTTCGTTATATACTTAACCTAATTTAAAAATTTGATATGTCTTATAATTTCGGAGAAACAAGGGAAACTTATCTTTTTGCGGTTGACCTACATTCAATTAAATCAATATCTCAA
>OX297862.1:18040369-18042798 GCA_946478455.1 Eupithecia vulgata | reverse complement strand
CTAACCTAACCTAACCTAACCTAACCTAACCTAACCTAACCTAACCTAACCTAACCTAACCTAACCTAACCTAACCTAACCTAACCTAACCTAACCTAACCTAACCTAACCTAACCTAACCTAACCTAACCTAACCTAACCTAACCTAACCTAACCTAACCTAACCTAACCTAACCTAACCTAACCTAACCTAACCTAACCTAACCTAACCTAACCTAACCTAACCTAACCTAACCTAACCTAACCTAACCTAACCTAACCTAACCTAACCTAACCTAACCTAACCTAACCTAACCTAACCTAACCTAACCTAACCTAACCTAACCTAACCTAACCTAACCTAACCTAACCTAACCTAACCTAACCTAACCTAACCTAACCTAACCTAACCTAACCTAACCTAACCTAACCTAACCTAACCTAACCTAACCTAACCTAACCTAACCTAACCTAACCTAACCTAACCTAACCTAACCTAACCTAACCTAACCTAACCTAACCTAACCTAACCTAACCTAACCTAACCTAACCTAACCTAACCTAACCTAACCTAACCTAACCTAACCTAACCTAACCTAACCTAACCTAACCTAACCTAACCTAACCTAACCTAACCTAACCTAACCTAACCTAACCTAACCTAACCTAACCTAACCTAACCTAACCTAACCTAACCTAACCTAACCTAACCTAACCTAACCTAACCTAACCTAACCTAACCTAACCTAACCTAACCTAACCTAACCTAACCTAACCTAACCTAACCTAACCTAACCTAACCTAACCTAACCTAACCTAACCTAACCTAACCTAACCTAACCTAACCTAACCTAACCTAACCTAACCTAACCTAACCTAACCTAACCTAACCTAACCTAACCTAACCTAACCTAACCTAACCTAACCTAACCTAACCTAACCTAACCTAACCTAACCTAACCTAACCTAACCTAACCTAACCTAACCTAACCTAACCTAACCTAACCTAACCTAACCTAACCTAACCTAACCTAACCTAACCTAACCTAACCTAACCTAACCTAACCTAACCTAACCTAACCTAACCTAACCTAACCTAACCTAACCTAACCTAACCTAACCTAACCTAACCTAACCTAACCTAACCTAACCTAACCTAACCTAACCTAACCTAACCTATACCTAACCTAACCTAACCTAACCTAACCTAACCTAACCTAACCTAACCTAACCTAACCTAACCTAACCTAACCTAACCTAACCTAACCTAACCTAACCTAACCTAACCTAACCTAACCTAACCTAACCTAACCTAACCTAACCTAACCTAACCTAACCTAACCTAACCTAACCTAACCTAACCTAACCTAACCTAACCTAACCTAACCTAACCTAACCTAACCTAACCTAACCTAACCTAACCTAACCTAACCTAACCTAACCTAACCTAACCTAACCTAACCTAACCTAACCTAACCTAACCTAACCTAACCTAACCTAACCTAACCTAACCTAACCTAACCTAACCTAACCTAACCTAACCTAACCTAACCTAACCTAACCTAACCTAACCTAACCTAACCTAACCTAACCTAACCTAACCTAACCTAACCTAACCTAACCTAACCTAACCTAACCTAACCTAACCTAACCTAACCTAACCTAACCTAACCTAACCTAACCTAACCTAACCTAACCTAACCTAACCTAACCTAACCTAACCTAACCTAACCTAACCTAACCTAACCTAACCTAACCTAACCTAACCTAACCTAACCTAACCTAACCTAACCTAACCTAACCTAACCTAACCTAACCTAACCTAACCTAACCTAACCTAACCTAACCTAACCTAACCTAACCTAACCTAACCTAACCTAACCTAACCTAACCTAACCTAACCTAACCTAACCTAACCTAACCTAACCTAACCTAACCTAACCTAACCTAACCTAACCTAACCTAACCTAACCTAACCTAACCTAACCTAACCTAACCTAACCTAACCTAACCTAACCTAACCTAACCTAACCTAACCTAACCTAACCTAACCTAACCTAACCTAACCTAACCTAACCTAACCTAACCTAACCTAACCTAACCTAACCTAACCTAACCTAACCTAACCTAACCTAACCTAACCTAACCTAACCTAACCTAACCTAACCTAACCTAACCTAACCTAACCTAACCTAACCTAACCTAACCTAACCTAACCTAACCTAACCTAACCTAACCTAACCTAACCTAACCTAACCTAACCTAACCTAACCTAACCTAACCTAACCTAACCTAACCTAACCTAACCTAACCTAACCTAACCTAACCTAACCTAACCTAACCTAACCTAACCTAACCTAACCTAACCTAACCTAACCTAACCTAACCTAACCTAACCTAACCTAACCTAACCTAACCTAACCTAACCTAACCTAACCTAACCTAACCTA